>CM024757.1:37839656-37884960 GCA_014218235.1 Colocasia esculenta | reverse complement strand
CTTTGAATAGATATTACGCTTAAATATTAGGGCTGCAAACGGGTCGGGTTCGGAACCGGAAACACAGATTCCCATTCCGATAACCAAAATATGGTTCTGATTCCGATTCTGATAAAATCGGAATAGTTAATTCCGATTCCGTTCCGATTCCGATAACATTACCGGAACCAAAATTCCGATAAGCTAAGGTGTTTACCATAGTTTTACCTTTTGAGTTTATGATAATTTATCGGAATAACCGATACCGATTCCGATTCTGATTATTTTTCAATTCTGATTTTGATAGCTTATTGGAATATCCGATACCGATTCCGATAAGCTATCAGTATCATTTTCCAATTCTAAAACTGATAATTTTTATCAGAATCGGGTCGGAATATCGGAATATCGAGTTCCATTTACACCCCTATTAAATATGTTCTAACAGGGTGTTTCTTGTTGTTTTCTTCATTTTGGCAGGCACACAAGCGAACATTAACGAGGAGCTCTTGTCCCCTGGCCGACCGGAGGACAGGAAGAGGGTCCAGCCAACCATCTCCCGCACTACAGAGAATGCGGCTGGCTTAGGCGTCGCGATAAGGTTGACGCGCCCTACATGGGCGCCGCGACATCAGGCCCATCGTGACGGGGTTTCCCGTCGCGATCGCAGTAAGTCCACCATTCTCATTTCCTTTTCCTAGCGTAGTTAGCCTATTTAATTCCTATTAGTGGCAACTATCTAGGTGGCGATCACTTTCCATATTTCCATACCTTTAGATTGAATACTTTGTTGCGTGTTTTGGGGGTGCACATTCCCTGTGATTCCAGGTGGCATGTGCTTCTTCCCAATCATCAGTTGAAAAATCTTCAAATGAAGAACTTACCTCATTGTTCTCTTCATTTCTAGCCATGAGACATGTAACTTCTTCTTCTTCAGATTCACTTCCTTCTTTCTCTTCCTCATCTTCATCACTCCATGTGGCCAGCATGGCTCTAGTTTTCTTGAACATTTGATTTTTCAGCTTCTTCTTCAAGTCAGGACACTCTCCTCTCATGTGTCCTCATTTCCTGCATTCATTACAAATTATATCAGTCTTCTTGTTTGTTTTAATTTTCTTATTGAAATCATTTTTCTTGAAAATTCTTTCTTATTGGAAGGTCTGAATTTACCTTTTCCTTTCCTTCTCAAAAAATTCTTGAATTGCCTGGTCAATAAGGCCAATTCATCATCATCTTCATCAGAAGATTCATCAGTTTTATCAGATTTTTCAATCACATTCTTTGAGCTAGATGAGGCTTTCAAAGCAATAGGTTTCTTAGAAGTAATGACAGATGCATTTCTTTTCAAATTAATCTCATATGTCATTAATGATCCTATTAGCTCATCTAATTGCATGGTTGATAAATTCTTTGAATCCTCAATAACAGTGGCCTTTGTGTGCCAAGCTGATGGAAGAGACCTAAGTATCTTCCGAACAAGATCACTGTTAGAATAATCTTTTCCTAGACCTCTAAGACCATTTACAATAAGCATGAACCTAGCAAACATTTCAGAAATGATCTCATCACTCTTCATCCAGAACATTTCATATTCTGAAACTAGTATACTTGCCTTTGTCTCCCTTACCTCAGATGTTCCCTCATAAATCAGTTGAAGTTTATCCCACATCTCCTTCGCAGACTTACATGATGAGACTCTGAAGTACTCTTTGGGATGTATGGCGCACTGCATCATATTCATAGCACTCCAGTTGAGTGTGGACTTCTTGATTTGCTCCTTGGTCCATAGATCTTCATCTTCTATTAGTTCAGCAGGCTTTGTCAACAATCTTCCAGAGTTCATAGTCCTGAGCTCTTAAAAACACTTGCATCCTGTTTTTCCAATAAGAATTGTCAGATCCATCAAAAAATGGAGGTCTAGTAACTGAGTGACCCTCAGCCATAAACCCCTTAGTGATTTCCATAGCAAAAACTCTTGATCGCTAGATCAAACACTTAGCAAGTGCAATGAGAACCTGCTCTGATACCAAATGAAATGTTGCAGAAAACAACTATGATGAAATCTAGAAGGGGAGGGGGGTGAATAGATTTCAACTGAATTTAAGATTTACTCGTTAGAAACTCAGAGAAACCAATGAGAAGCTTAGATCTCAGACTTAAGCACAATTCTAAACAAACTAGACAGATTAAGTGATGTGAGAGCAACAAGCCTACAAGTCATCTAACGCAAAGACAATCAAACCACAATGGCACAAAGATTTAGGGTGGTTCGGATTACACAATTGTGTATCCTACATCCACCATCCACACACACACACAAAGTGGTTTATGTCTCCAGTCCAGATAGGTCACACTACAACACACACACTCTGAGATAACAGAGATCTCAGATCTGAACACACACGTGAAATTGAGCACAAGAGTTGCTCCAATTTTACAAAACACACAACAGGAAATGAGTTTTAAGTAAGGAACCAGACAAAACAATTGAATTGAAGATTGAAGAAGTCTGGTTTGATTTCCCCCTATTCTACTTCCAGATGAGAGTTCAGGCTTCCAGCTTCAGCTCCAGGATGTAGACTCTGGAACCTGGGAATTCCACTTGAGATTGATCATCCAAGGTACTTGGATCCCCCAATTCTTTAGATCTGGGCGCAATTCTCTAGGATGAAGCCTCTCTCTGATTTCTCCTTCTTCTTCTGGGAGTTGATGAAACTGAGGTGTGTAACCCTTCAAAGATGAGTGGATGATGGGCATTTATAGTCCCATGTATCCACGAAATGCCTTGGAATTTGGGGGCACAAAAATTCTCGCTCAAAAGCCTTCATCCATAATCATCCACGTGTCCTTAATTTCAGATCTAGAAAAATAGTTGAAGTGTGTTGACACAACATGAGTTATGTGTCGACACATGTTCCTGGCTTTGTATCCTGGCAGCTTTGTCTGATGAGTTGTGTCGACACACTTTACACTTGTGTCGACACACTTAGCCATAGACTGCAAAACAAGCTTCTGGGAGGGACAGGATGTGTCGACACACAATCATCCTGTGTCGACATCACTGGCACTTAAGTTCTGACTACTTCCTGGATACATAAGATGTGTCGACACACAACCAACTTGTGTCGACACACTGGCACTTTTAGTTCTGGAAGGCTTCTGTGAGAGGATGATGTGTCGACACATGATGAACCTGTGTCGACACAACTGACTTGCTTTCAAGATTATTTGCTCTGGGATTGAATCATGTGTCGACACATTATCAGAATTGTGTCGACACCACTGCCATCAAATCAACATTTCTGTGAGCTACACATGGAAAATAGTGTTATATATGATTGAAGCATGATTTCCACATTTGTATGGATCATAGTTAAACATCATCAAAACAAGAGATCCAACAAAGGCGACGTGTCAGGTGTCACGTTCATGGTGTCAGACCTGCAAGGGTGACATGTGGCTGGTGATGACCAGTCTGTCCCCATGTAATTCTAATTAATTACATATATATTTTGATGATTAAAAAAACCAAACAAAAGTTTATCAATTATATCTAATGAATATTTCATAAGTTTTAAGCACGGGAAAAATACCAAGGTCAAACAAGCCAATAAAGGTATGCATTACATCTCTGAAGCCTCAATCTTTTCAACATGATATTTCTCTAAGTCCATATCGACTTCTATTGAAGGCCATAACGATTTCCTTATAAGCATATCGATTTCAATAGAATTATCATAACGATTTCCTTTCTGGCTGAAAAATCATGTTGTTTCAAACAAATCGATGTTGTAACGATTCTATAAGTGATCGCAACGATTTCCTTACAAGACTGAAAAGTCATGTTATTTCAAACAAGTCGATGTCACAACGACTTTATAAGTTACCGTAATGATTTCTTTAGAACCCGTAATGACTTGCTCATCACAACGACTCTATAAGTTACCGTAACAATTTCTTTAGAGTCCGTAACGACTTGCCTGTCGCAACGACTCTATAAGTTGTCGCAACGATTTCTTTAGAGCCCATAACGACTTGCCTGTCACAACGACTCTATAAGTTGTCGCAACGATTTCTTTAGAACCCGTAACGACTTGCTCGTCGCAACGACTCTACAAGTTGTCGTAACGATTTCTTTAGAAACTGGTAACGACTTCTTTAGAAAGCGCAACGACTTGCTTGGTGTAACGATTTCATAAGTTACCGTAACGACTTCTTTAGAACTCGCAACGACTTGCTTATTGTAACGACTTCATAAGTTACCATAATGATTTCTTTAGAGTTCATAACGACTTGATAAGTATTCATAACGATTTCTTTAGAATCTAAAATGACTTGCTTTGTATAATGATTTGTTAAGTATTTCACATCGATTTCTTCAGAAACACATCAATTTACTTTGTGCAATGATTCATTAAGTGTTCATGATATATTCTCTGTCTCATAACGATTTTCTATGACTCATAACGATTTCATAAGTCATATAGTCATCGATTTCATATCTTGATATCTTATTTATCTTAAAAGTGTTGACTAGTCAAAGTCCACGTAGACATCTCTCTGACGCTTTTGCATTTATGAGATCTGAACATATCTCTGCATGCATGCAGACCATATCGTGCCTACTCTGATAACGTCCTTTAGACTTAAGCTATTTGGCATTACTATTTCCATGTCTATTGCTACTAACGTTGACTGACATCAGAGACAGCTTAGCTGTCTACTATTTGAGTTTGACATTTGTGCAGACCTCTGATCTAGCTTCATGGTACAACGTTAAACAAATAGAAGCCAACGGATATTTCTGAAAATCTATCTCTTTGCGTGCTCAAGTGATCAAAAGACTGTTGACTGGAAGCCTCCAAGACTCCAGTTGTCATTCAGTCTAACGACTACTCAAAAGAGAGACAACGGACACTTCAACGTCTACATTTCAAATTGAAGATATAAATTCAAGTCAGAAGAACACATATCGCGTATTCAAGCATTCAAATTATTCTGAAGATAGTCCAGAGCCAAGAACCTTCATTCCACTTAGTTTTTGCTCTTTTGCTCTCCACTAGTTTGTGAAAATCTTGAGAGAGCCTGTATAGTTCTGAGAGTGTGCCTTGTTTAAAATCTCTTTGCTCTCAGTTCTAGTTGCTTCAGATCCTTGCTTATCAAAAGCTTGTTCTAGGGTCTTGAATTTCATTCACTCTCTTTGTGTTGTTCCCTTCGGTTGTGAAGGAAGACCTGGTGGTATCCAAGGTGTTGTTCCCTTCGGTTGTGAAGGAAGACCTGGTGGTATCCAGGGTGTTATTCCCTTCGGCTGTGAAGGAAGACCTGGTGTGGTATCCAGGGTGTTGTTCCCTTCAGGTGTGAAGGAAGACCAGCTGAGCTGGGTGTTGTAGCGTCCTTAGGGGGACTGTACCCTAGTTAGTGAAATCCTGAGTTGTTGCTCAGGGACTGGACGTAGGACTCCTAAGGAAAGGAGGTCCGAACCAGGATAAACCTTGGGTTGTGTGATTGTCTTCTTTGTGTGTTTGTTATTTCAACTAACTGTCACTAACCTACTTCGAAGAACGTTTGTGTGAATGTTTTTAGTTACAGGTATCTTCTAGATTAATTTTTAAAGACCCATTCACCCCCCCCCCTCTGGGCTCGTCAACTGAGCAACAAGTGGTATCAGAGCTAGTCTCTTCAACAAAGAAAGGATCCAACAATCTGAAGAGTAAAGATCCATGGCAGCCCAAGGTAACTTTGAAGGTCAGTCTGTCAACCGGCCCCCTCTCTTCGATGGTAAAGATTATCCTTACTGGAAGACCAGAATGGAATACTTTCTACAAGGGCACGACTATCAAATTTGGTCCATAGTAGAAGAAGGTGATCTGTTAGTCACAAATGAGAAAGCACAATGGACAGATGATGACAGGAAGAAGATTTCCCTGAATTGCAAAGCAAAGAGCATCCTATGCTGTGCTCTAAGTAAGAAGGAATTCAACAGAGTTTCAGCCTGCAAATCCTCAATGGAAATGTGGGAAAAGCTCAGGATTACTTATGAAGGCACAGACAAAGTAAAAGAAACAATAATCGACATTCTTGTCACTCAATATGAAAGATTTCAGATGCAGTCAAGTGAGTCCATAACTCAAATGTTTAGCCGGTTCACTGACATCACAAATGGACTAGATAGTCTGGGGAAAACCTATGAGATGGGAGACATGGTGAGGAAGATACTTAGATCCTTACCGTCCTCATGGACCCAAAGGTGACAGCAATAGAAGAAGCTAATGACCTGAAAAGAATGTCTGTAGAAAAGCTCATTGGGTCCCTCATGGCCCATGAGATCAACATGGAAAGGCTAGAAAGTCCTCTAGCAGAAAGAAGCACTCCAACGCCTTAAAAGCTGAAGAAGATTCCCCAGAAGCAAGTTCAGCTGAAAGTGAAAGTGATGCAGACAGCGAAAATGAGGAAGCTATGCTATCTAGAAAATTACAGCGAATTTTGGCTAAGAAGAAGAAATTCCAATCTGGAAGAAGGCACTTCAAAAGAAACAAGGAATTCAAGAAGCCAGATGGAAAAGAAATAAAGAAAGGAGAACCCGTCTGCTATGAATGTAAGAAGCCAGGACACATAAAAACTGAGTGTCCAAAGTTAAAGAAGTCGGAATTCAGGAAGAAGGACAGTTCCAAGAAGTTCAGAAAATACAAGAAGAAGGCGATGGCAGCAGCTTAGGAAAACAGTAGTGACTCAGACAGTGAGTCAAGTTCTTGCAGTGATGAAGAAAAGGCCAACTTGGCCTTCATGGCAAATACTGAAGATAAAGTAACTTCTGACTCCTCTTTTGATTCATGCAATGATCCAGATTCTGATAGCTTAGAAGAGGCTTTCAACGAACTATATGAAAAATATAAAGAAGTGACCAAATTATTAAAAGTGAGCAAGAAAAACATAATCTGCATAGAAAATACAAACTCAGATCTAAAATCAGAAACTGAACAATTAGAAAGTCAAATAACTGAACTTAAAAGAAGAAATGAACTGTTATGTGAAGACCTAAAAGCTAAGAATGAACAAATAACTAAATTAGAGAAACAAGTAAGTTCAGATGAACTGAAAACTGAAATTAAAACACTAACAGAAGAAAATATACAATATCTAGCACATTAGAAAAATTCACTAATGGTAAAAACTCCCTCATATTAAAAGGTGCTAGAAGATCAGGTAAGAAGAAAAATGGATTAGGATATACACCCCCAGATAATGAAAAAACCATAATTTATCCTAAAACATATCCAACACCAAAATTTGTACCTGAACAAGATACAGCATACAAAACTGATTTCAGATATATAGAAAAAGTGACCAAATTATCCTACTGTAGTCACTGTAACAAGTTAGGACACATCATAACGACATGCCCAACAAGACATAAGAAATGGATAATAAAAGGCAAAATAAATAATACTAACCCATCAGGACCCAAAAGAATTGGGTACCTAAAACTTGATGTTTTTATTTCAGGACATCTCTCGAGCATCCAAATGGTATTGGATAGAGGGTGCTCAAGGCACATGTCAGGAAACCAGAAGTTATTCTCTCATCTCCAAGCTAAAGAAGGAACAGTTACTTATGGAGATAATGGGAAAGGAACCGTGATAGGCAGTGGCTCTGTGAATAACAAAGGAAAAACAGTCATAGAAGATGTGCTATTAGTCAAGGGATTGAAGCACAATCTCATTAGCATTAGCCAGCTGTATGACAGAGGCCATCAGATCAAGTTTCAAGAGTCGAAGTGCAGCATACTGAAGGATGGAGCAGTCATCTTTGAAGCAAATAGAGAAAAGAATTTGTATGTGCTCTATCTTGAAGAACTCAAAGACCAAAATGTTTGTTTGGCAGCAAGTAAAGAAAAATCTACTGAATTATGGCACAGACGACTTGGACATTGCAGTTTAGATGGCATGAGGAAATTGCAGAAGAAAAGTCTTGTGGAAGGTCTGCCAAAAGTCAGTGGAAAGTTGGATGGTGTATGTAAACCTTGTGCTAAGGGAAAGCACACCAAAGGCTCCTTCAAGTCAAAGACGGTGGTGACCACCTCAAAACCCTTAGAGCTCCTTCATATGGATCTATTTGGGCCAATGAGGACTACCAGTCTTGGAGGAAAGAATTTTGGATTTGTCATAGTTGATGACTATTCAAGATATACATGGGTATCATTCCTAGAGCATAAAGATGACACTTTTGAAAACTTTGTTAGTTTCAGCAAGAAGGTGCAGAAAGATCAGAAGTTCAGCATTGTGTCTATCCGATCAGATCATGGTGGTGAATTTCAAAATGAAAGGTTTGCTAGATTCTGTGATGATCAGGGAATTGAGCATAATTTCTCAGCACCAAGGACACCACAGCAAAATGGTATTTCTGAGAGGAAGAACAGAACCCTATTGGATATGGCAAGAACTATGCTCTCAGAATATGATCTGCCAAGATATTTTTGGGCAGAAGCAGTCAACACAGCAAACTATATTGTCAACCGAGTGATGATCAGGCCAATCCTGAAAAAGACTGCATATGAACTGTTTAAAAGGAAGAAGCCAAAGATCAGTCATTTCAGAACCTTTGGATGTCCCTGCTTCATTCACAACAATGGAAAAATGGACATTGGTAAGTTGGATGCCAAATCAGATGAAGGCATCTTCATGGGGTACTCTTCTAAACCTAGAGGCTATAGAGTATTTAACAAACGTACTTTATTGATTGAACAGTCTGTACATATTATTTTTGATGAAACTAACCCTTCCTTGAGAAAGGAAGTAGATAGTGACAATGATGATGCAGATGAACTGTCCAAAAAACTAAAAGATACAACAATTGAGGACAAGGATGATCCACCTCTGGAAGAATTGCAACAAGAAGAAGTTACTCATGAAAACCTTCCAAAGGAATGGAGATACAAGAAAGATCACCCACTTGAGAATATTATTGGTGATCCATCCATAGGGGTAAGAACAAGAGGTAATGTTATTCCTTGTGATTACCTAGCTTTTGTTTCTCAAATAGAGCCTAGGACAGTCAACGAAGCTCTCTTTGATGAATCTTGGATAGTAGCCATGCAAGATGAATCAAATCAATTCAAGAGAAACCAAGTATGGTCACTTGTTCCTAGACCATCAGACCATCCAGTCATTGGCACCAAATGGGTGTTCAGAAATAAACTGGATGAAACTGGTGCAATCTTAAGAAACAAGGCCAGATTGGTATCTCAAGGCTATTCTCAAGAGGAAGGCATAGATTTTGATGAAACCTATACACCTGTAGCTAGACTTAAGGTCATTAGAATATTACTTGCATATGCATCTTCTTTGAACTTGACATTATTTCAAATGGATGTTAAATCTGCATTTTTAAATGGTTTTATAAAAGAGGAAGTTTATGTGGAACAACCTCCAGGTTTTGATGACACAGAATTTCTCAACCATGTTTTCAAACTTCATAAGGCATTATATGGTTTAAAACAGGCACCTAGAGCCTGGTATGAAAGGCTTAGCTCTTTTCTTTTAAACCATGGTTTCAGTAGAGGTCAAGTAGATAGTACTCTTTTCATAAAGTCAAAGGTCAAACACATTCTATTAGTCCAAATTTATGTAGATGATATTATCTTTGGATCTACTGATAAATCCCTTTGCAAGTACTTTTAAAGTTGATGCAGGGAGAATTTGAAATGAGCATGATGGGAGAACTTAATTACTTCCTTGGATTACAAATCAAACAAGGAAAGGAAGGAACTCACATCTGTCAAGCAAAGTACACAAAAGAACTCTTAAAGAAATTTGGATTCGAAAATACCAAGCCACTATCAACACCAATGAGCACATCAACAAGGATGGACAGTGACAAATGGTAAGAAAGTAGATCAAAAGATCTACAGAGGTATGATGGTTCACTACTTTATTTAACAGCTAGTAGACCAGATATACTATTTAGTGTATTTATGTGTGCTAGATATCAAGTTGATCCTAAAGAATCACATTTAATTTCGGTGAAAAGAATATTTAGATATTTAGCAAGATCTCATGACTTAGGTCTATGGTATCCAAAACACTGTGAAATTAACTTAGTAGGTTACTCTGATGCTGACTATGCTTGATGCAAATTAGATAGAAAAAGCACCAGTGGTGGTTGTCAATTTCTTGCAGGATGTTTAATATCTTGGTCTTCAAAGAAACAAAATTCAGTAGCACTATCCACTGCTGAAGCTGAGTACGTAGCTGCTGGAAATTGTTGTATACAACTCTTATGGATAAAGCAACAACTTGAAGATTTCGGATTAAACATTAAATCCATCCCACTGCTGTATGACAACACCAGTGCCATTAATCTCACCAAGAATCCAGTTCAGCACTCAAGGACCAAACATATTGAGGTTAGATATCATTTTATTCGTGATCATGTTGCAAATGGAAATATTGAAATATCTTTTATTGATACAAATGGCCAATTAGCAGACATTTTCACAAAAGTCTTACCTGAAGAGAGATTCACATCTCTTAGAAGGGAATTAGGCATGTGCAATGTCACGTCCCGAGAATTACGCAGCGGATAGTATTAATTCGAGTCGATATTCCAAGACGTGAACAGTCGGCAAATAAGCCTCTAGTTAGCACGCACTAAATGTATATCAACACAACATCACAATAGGGCCCCTATGTTGAACGCAATATAAATTGTAATCAAATCTCAGCTCATTGTATTTCAAATAGAAACTATTACAGGACTAAGACTCAATGAAAGGAAAGTACATAATACTTCTCACTTCCTACTACATGTTCTAACTCTCAAAGCAAATTACTATAACTAGACTCATAGTTGGAACGCTCATCACTCGGACGCATTCCCATCCTCGACTTGCTCTTCCTCTTGAACTTCATAGTCACCTAGATTGGGTAAAAATAGGGAATGAGCAAACTAGCCCAGTAGGATTTATATCTCAATGTGCGGGCAATGATATAAGTGATTAACATTTTAGAACTAGGCAAGTATGATGAATGATATGCAAGTACGAATAAAACTCGTTAAAACATGATATATAAAACAAGCTAGAGAGAGTGATTATGAGATAGAACGAGATTTGTGAACAAGATGACAAGATCGAACTAGCAATAGATCACTTTGTACAAGCACGCAAGAATTCACTTGATGTCAAGAACGCAAGATATCACTAATTGCATTAAATGCAGAATGGCCATATCAAGCAAGCAAGCAAGAAAGATTTCACAAGCACGATCAAGTAACACTAATCAGGCACGTAGACACCAATGTACACCAAGAAAAGATCCATCAAGAATGTACACCAGGACATGTGTATGTGGTTATGTATCTATCATTCAACAAGTAAGAAAGTACTCCCAGCGCAGATGCAACGCCAGTAATCATTATACCCCATGGTTAACAGTATATCTATGACTCGCCGTCATTGGGGCTAGATTGGAGCCCTTGGACACACGCCGTGCCCTGTCAGCATCTCATGTAAATTTTTAAATGTAGATACCCACAGTCATTAATAATGGCCAATGAGAGTTTCAAAACGTAGCATGTGTAATGTCATGTTCATGATGATGATGAGAAGAAGTAATAATTAATTGAACATGATTTCATGAGAACAATGGTCAAGAGATAAATTCGGCAGCATAACGGTACAATTTATACTTTCGTTCAATCTTACATTAATGGCTTTAGTCTAGTTTGTAAGTCACACTCACGAGATCAAGAAGAGAAAGGAAGTGCACGCTATCTCCAGGAACTTCAATGGTACAACCAACTCGTCGGCCATGTGGGAATCCATGGTCAGAGGAGATTTACGGAGGCCTTGGTGAAAAGGTCACTAGTCTACCGATTCAGAATGACCGGTAGAGAGTTTTCAATTTCCCAAGAAAAGGCTACCTAATAGTGCTAGTGTGTAGTGCGGTACGCATGTCTCAATTCACGAACCATCGGTCTCAAACTCGCAGGAAACACTTGACAATATAACATGGAATAAAACTATGCACTTTAACTAATCATGGATTGCAAGATTTTATGATAACCATTATCATTTAAACGTGGAAGAATAGTAGGAAGATTAAATCACAAGAAACATGAATGGATCATAACATTAAGGAGCACTTAGAATAGCATTCATGTAATTAAAGCTTTTAAATGGGTTAATCAATTTTTAAGCCATTAAATAACAATCATGTAATGCTCAGACCCAAGACATGCAACCTACACAGTAAAATCATATTTAAACAGATCTTGGGTATATGCGGAAAACTATGCATGAAAACACATGGTTTCAGGTAAAGTTCTGAGATCGCGACATATCCCTATAAGGAAGGCGACGGGGTCGTCAGATCAGGCAGGCAGAAGGCGACATGGGTACTGTCGCAACCAGAACGCGACAGAGGTACTGTCGCGACCCGACCTCAGAATGCGACATATCGGGTCGTCGCGTTCACAGGGTCTGCGCCTGAGTCCGACAGAGATGACATGCTCTTGGTTCAGACTACCATGATTTGACACAGGGTGATATTCATGAAACGCCTATATCTCTATATGCTGATCTTTAGACAAAACTCACAACATAGAAAATGTCGAGGACATCTATTTAAAGAACTTTTGTGTTGTGGGCTGGTCTGAATCGGTCTCTAATTGCATGAAATACAGGAAGAACATGGTAAAGCCCTAAACATGCATGACTTCATGGTGACTTACATGTTAGACTTGTAACATGAGATCTACTGATATTTGGACAAAACGTCTAACATAAAAGATGACAAGGACAACTAGTATAAGAACTTTGTTGTTGGGGTTTTAACCTAATTCGGTCTTGAACCTTGTGAAAAACATGAGTAAGTGAAAGTTAAATGCAACCAGAAAACGCAGTATCATGCATGACTCTATTACGAAGTTTATAACTCTCTAAATAATGATCTTTAAGCAAAACATTTAACATGAAAGATGACCATATCATTAATACAAGAACTTTCATGTTGGAGGCTTGACCTACTTCGATCTTAAATCTCAAGCAAAACAGGAAGAACCTAAGGCTAACTGCAAACCCGAAAACATAGTATTATGCATGACTCTCTACGGGGTTCATAACTCTCTAACTAAAGAGTTTTAGACACAACGTTGAACATGAAAGATGATCGTGACTACAAGTAGAAGAACTTTTATGTTGATGATTTAGTCTAATTCGGTCTCAAATCGTGTGAATAATAGAAGAACGGGAAAAGCTCTAACAGTGCGCGACTTTGGCAAAACGCTTATAATTCAAAATCTACTAAATGAAATTCGATGAAACCAGTGGGAAATGAAAGTTAACTTTATGCTCTACACATTGGTATAGGATATGTTAAGGTTTGGCCCGAGAAAACCTACCTTTGGTCGGCTTCAAGAGAGTGGTTTGTGCAGGTCGCAGCAGATGAGAAGGGGAAGAAGAACGGCTTCTTGTGGTCGTTCCACAGCTCCTCAGCCACCAAGAGCTCCTCCACACGACCCTAGCAAGTTCTAAATTCATTCCTAGGGTTTGGGAGAAGAGTATTTAAGTAACCATGGTGTTTAGGAGTCCTATTATAACTAGGAAAAGAGGATTTCGGGATTGGCATGTTTGGTTTCCTATTTTTGATGATTTCCTCCTCCCTTTGAGTGTGTGAGGCATTAGGAAACCTCCCCTCATAGTTAGGCACGAATTTGGTTGCCATGAATGCATGATTGCATCCCAATTCAACTCTAATTGCCTCTTTTTAATTTCAGCTTATTTATGGTTACGAATTTCTATGTATTTTCTAGCTTTATTTGATTTTTGGGCCAAATATTGCCCATTGGCCCAATTATGATAATGGGTCATCATATATAATGTTGGAAGTCTCCCCAACACTTTTATTTAATTTCTGATTGCGTCGTATTTCCGTGTTAACGGTTTTCCGACTTGTTTCCTTATTTAGATAATCAGTCGCAATAACTCTTAACCTAGCCCAAATGATTTTTATTGAACCAAATTCCTTGATGGGTCATTAGAGTATATATTTGAAGTCCATATATGATTTTTATTTAATTTTCTGACTCATCCCGTACGTGTGATAATGATTTTACGACTTATTCATGAATTACGATAATAAGTCGCGAAACACTTTAGACATGGATGATCTGATTTTTCTTGGCACAAATTTCTTTTTGAAACATTTAGTAATAATATTTAGGGTTGATTTATAATTTTTACGGAATTTTCTGATGTGTTTTAGCACACACGATAATGGTACGTATGTTTTAAATACTCTGATATTATGGAAATTATTTATTTCTATTTATTTGAATTTTTATGTAATTAAAATTTTCGGGGTGCTACATGCAATTTGTGATAAAAGTTTGCTTACAAATGGCACATTAAATTTCAGAATTAAGTACTTTTTCCCTCCATGGCATTAAGCAAAAGAAATTCAAATTATTCTTTGTAACCGCTCTCTCATTGAAGTCGGTTTGAATAGTCAACACCTTTTGTCATTTTCCACCGCCTTTTGGCGCCTCACTTTCCACATCGCATTAATTTATTCATAAAATCAATGGCAGAACGATTCGTATCTCATCGTCTACCTTTTCCCCTTTTCATCCTGTCGCATGAGCCGATGCCCTAACACTCATATCTCAACTCTCTGCAAATTTGAACCTTCCTCCTCCTTCCCGTAAAATTTCTTGAGGATTCCTTCTCTTCCCCTTCCGTTTCAACCCTCCAGACTTTCCCACCTGAATCCATGGCCGCACGAGTCATCGCCGGCAGTTGGGGGGCTACAGCGCCGAGTTTCTCACTCCTGAGCAGCAGGAGAGGTTTACCTTTGTGAAGACGAAACTCTGTGGAAATAAAGAAGTCGATGTTGCTAATCTGAGGAAAAATGGAATGAGCAGTGTGGTAGATTTGATCAATCAGATGCAGTGGACAGGAGTCTCCACCTTTTCAGAGGTCAGTTATCCGGACTTGGTAAAAGCTTTCTTCGTATGTATGAGAATAGAGGAAGATGGGTCCCTAGTCTCTTCAGTAAAGGGAACCCTGATTAGAATAGACCCTAAGTTGCTGAAGATGTTGTTTGATGTGAAGACTTCCGGATTTAGTGGGGTTCACACCGTGGACGCCCAAGTGAAAGGTTTGGGAATTGTAGGGTCGGGCTTCAAGCTAAGGGACGGCAAGCTTGATATAAATCAACTATCTGCTTTCAACCACCTCCTTCATTTTATTGTCTGTCAAATCTTAGTTCCCAAAGTGCAACATTTTCTTCTTGCACAAAGGCCGACTCAGACATGATGTACTGGGCCATTCAAAATAAGGAGATAAATATGGCCGCAGTGATGATGGAAAGAATGAAATTTGCCAGAGATCAGATTTGGGACACCAAGAGTAAGTTAAAGTGTCCTCCCTGCCATATGCCCACCTACTTACCAAGATCTTCAAACACTTCGGTGTTGATCTCTCTGGGGCAGTTGTAGAGAAAATGGGCCAAGCAATCAGGTCCAGGAACCTAAGAAGAGTGGCTTCTCTGTGGAAAGTGGTGTTTGGTTCAAAACTTCAGTTGCTGAAGCGAAGCCATCATTGACGACACCTCAGTTATTCATCAGGAGATGGGATCAGCGGATATGATTCCAGAATTGCCAGTGGAGTCAGTTTCAGTGCCAGTAGTTGGAGCAGCAGAATCATCAGGCCCCTCTTTAGCAGAAGTTCAGTCTGAAATTGCAGTGGAAGAAGAAAGAGTATCAGCACCAGCTTCAGAATTTCCAGAAGAATAAGCTGTCAATTTTGCAGAAAGGAGAATTGAGGATATTCTCCCAGAGGATATTATTTCAGTTGAGGACCCACTACCCTCAACTGTGGTTGCGTCCATTCTTTCAGACATTATTGATTCAATACCTTTCACCTCTAGTGCTCCAGAAACCAGTGGCAGAGTTGCAGAAGAGACTGTGGCATCAGGCCACATTGATGAACCAATGGAAGATGTTCAAGTAGAGGTAGAGCACCCAGCTGTTCAAGGTGACTCTGTGATGGAAGATGCTCCCATTCAGGGGGAGCAAGTATTAAATGAAGAAGATGCTCCTATTGAGGGGGAGCTATCAAAAGAAGGATCAGCAGAAACAACTCCAGTTGTTGATGGTCAGGAGGAAAGGCATAGAGATTCTCAAAATTTGGATGACAGAGAAGGAGAGATTGCAAGCTCTTCAAGCTCAGATGATGATCAACCTCCTCCAGCAAAAGAAGGCAAGAAGAAAGGAAAAGAAGTTGCCTCTGAAGTTCCTCTCCTGGCTGATACACCTTTTGAGAGGCAGGTCAAGCAGAAAATTGTCATAATTTGAAACCAGTGATTGAAAGGCTGAATGTGCAAGGTGAGCTCTTATGTACTCTCCAGTCAGATGTAAACTCTATATTCTTGAGCCAAGCTTCAGCCAACAAAGAATTGGGTTAAATCAGAAATGCTATGAAATGGTTTAATAAGGAGATGAGCAACATGAAAGGCATGCTCTCGGATATTATCAAGGCAGTTGGAGTTCAAGCTCCTCCTCCTCCAGAAGCAGCAGCAGCACCAGAAGCAGCAGCAGCACCAAAAGAGGTAGGGCCAACAGGGCAGCTGATCAAGTTGAAGGGCCAACCGGGCCATCTGAGCAAGGGTCAGGGCCATCAGGGCCATTGGAGAGTGAGTCTGTGCAGATAGAGGCAGAAGAGTTCTTGGCACCTAAGCCCCCAGCTCCCTCTCTCCCTCTCACACACCTATTCCTCCAACTCCACCCTCAGCTCCTACAGCACCTCCTGCTCCTCAAACATTCAAGAAGCCCCAATCTAGACCAATTTCTTCTCCTACACCATTTCAGTCCACCTCATCTCCTACCTCCTCTACTTCCATTCCTTCTCCTTCTCCTATACATGAGGCCCCTCCAGTATCCTCAGCTGGAGCATCCTCCTCCTCCTCTGGTCCCTCCCTTGGACCAATTGATGACCTTCCTACTACTTCCCACTCTTTTCTTCATCCTACTCCTCCACCCTCTTTCATCACTATCATACCTAAAAGAGCCCAACTTAACTCTCCCTTTATGGAACAAATAAATGATGAGTTTGAGGAAGGGATCCTCAGGTCTGTGTTGAAGGTTGGGGAACATGTTCATAGGGCAGACCCTTCTAGTCCTGCCCCCAAGAAGAGGAAGCTTACTTCTACTTCCTCCCTCTCCTCTGAACCTAAATACCCACCTTTGTGGTTTTCTCTCACAGTGGACAACAAACATCCCTCACTGTACAGAGAGTATCTCTCAAAGGTTGTTTTTGCAACCATCATTAACCTTCCATTTCTTGATCTCACAGATCATTTGCACACTATTCTACCCTACACTTCTCTTTCCAAATCCGAAAAATCAAAATCTTCTCTCTTGCCCACTCCAAATCTGAAGAGCAGTGGGACAAAGTCACAAGGATCTCCTAAAGAAATTCATTCTTGCCAAATCTGCTAGATTCCCTCCAAGGGACCACTCCCTGACCCTATCAGAGTGGTTCAGGATCTATCATAGGGAACTTTGGGCACCCTATATTCAAAAGGAAATCAAAATGATCAGGCACCTCATGCTATTCAACAACTACAGATATATTCATAGACTTCCAGAGGTTCAGCTCAGTCAGTTCAAAAGGGCCATTTCAGCTCTGACTCCAGATATCTCTCAAACCAGATGTTCAGGTAGATTTTGCTACCCTCCAGTACCTGAAGTGATAGTCCTTCCTCAAATTCACTTTCTAGTTATGGAGTCCTCTGTAGGATCCATCATCTTTGAACGTTTTGCCAGAGTAATGGGCAGAATTAAAGTTCAGAAAGGCTGCCTGGTTGCTTTTCCTAGATTCCTGTTTAGGGAATATCACCAGGGGCATGTAAGTGCTGAAGTGCTAGCCCCTATTCTGTCTGAATGTGAAAGGCTGACATCCTCTGAATGGTCCAAGTTCTACCCCCTGTCAGCTCAGCAACTATTGAAATAAATGAAGTTCAGGCAGAGAAGGCAAACCAGTCATTTCTCCAGCTACTTTCCTAGATATGAACTCCATTCATCTTGTTGATGACCCCTTCAAGGTCTGGGAGGAAAGATACAAAGTGTATGTGGCTATGCACAAAGCTCTCAGAGATAACCACAACCATTATCCTATCACCATGGACCAATTCCTCACCTGTGCCAGCTTTGGGACTCGTCGATTTCTCAAGATGAACATGGACAAGAATGCATATGCTGACCTTTTCTATCAATACCTAGATCTTCATCTCAAAAGGATGGCTTCCACCATGGGACCCTCCTACTCTATATCCTTTGGAGTCTTCAAAACTCTTTTTGAAGAGCAGGAAGCACATGCATGGAAACCATCTCCCATTTTGCCTCTCTTCTGTCTCCTGCCTTCTATTTACCTGTACCTCCACAAAGTTAATGAAATGCCCTTCTTTGTATACTCCTGTTCTCTTTCTCTCTTCTTTCTTTCGAAGATTGTCTTTTTGCTTAATGACAAAAAGGGGGAGAAAAACTTAGTCTGAACATCTATACGCATTTTTTTCAGACATACTTACTGTTCAGTTTTGTCATCACCAAAAGGGGAGATTGATGACCAGTCTGTCCCCATGTAATTCTAATTAATTACATATATATTTTGATAATTAAAAAAACAAACAAAAGTTTATCATTATATCTAATGAATATTTTATAAGTCTTAAGTACAAGAAAAATACCAAGGTCAAACAAGCCAATAAAGGTATGCATTACTTCTCTGAAGCCTTAATCTTTTCAACATGATATTTCTCTGAGTCCATATCGACTTCTATTGAAGGCCATAATGATTTCCTTATAAGCATATCGATTTCAATAGAATTATCATAACGATTTCCTTTCTGGCTGAAAAATCATGTTGTTTCAAACAAATCGATGTCGTAACGATTCTATAAGTGATCGCAACGATTTCCTTACAAGACTGAAAAGTCATGTTATTTCAAACAAGTCGATGTCACAACGACTTTATAAGTTACCGTAATGATTTCTTTAGAACCCGTAATGACTTGCTCATCACAACGACTCTATAAGTTACAGTAACGATTTCTTTAGAGTCCGTAACGACTTGCCTGTCGCAACGACTCTATAAGTTGTCGCAACGATTTTTTTAGAGCCCATAACGACTTGCCTGTCGCAACGACTCTATAAGTTGTCGCAACGATTTCTTTAGAACCCGTAATGACTTGCTCGTCGCAACGACTCTACAAGTTGTCGTAACGATTTCTTTAGAAACTCGTAACGACTTCTTTAGAAAGCGCAACGACTTGCTTAGTGTAACGATTTCATAAGTTACCGTAACGACTTCTTTAGAACTCGCAACGACTTGCTTATTGTAACGACTTCATAAGTTACCATAATGATTTCTTTAGAGTTCATAACGACTTAATAAGTATTCATAACGATTTCTTTAGAATCTACAATGACTTACTTTGTATAATGATTTGTTAAGTATTTCACATCGATTTCTTCAAAAACACATCAATTTGCTTTGTGCAACGATTCATTAAGTGTTCATGATATATTCTCTGTCTCATAATGATTTGCTATGACTCATAACGATTTCATAAGTCATATAGTCATCGATTTCATATCTTGATATCTTATTTATCTTAAAAGTGTTGACTAGTCAAAGTCCACGTAGGCATCTCTCTGACACTTTTGCATTTATGAGATCTGAACATATCTCTGCATGCATGCAGACCCTATCGTGCCTACTCTGATAACGTCCTTTAGACTTAAGCTATTTGGCATTACTATTTCCATGTCTATTGCTACTAACGTTGACTGACATCAGAGACAGCTTAGCTGTCTGCTATTTGAGTTTGACATTTGTGCAGACCTCTGATCTAGCTTCATGGTACAACGTTAAACAAATAGAAGCCAACGGATATTTCTGAAATTCTATCTCTTTGCGTGCTCAAGTGATCAAAAGACTGTTGACTGGAAGCCTCCAAGACTCCAGTTGTCATTCAGTCTAATGACTACTCAAAAGAGAGACACGGACACTTCAACGTCTACATTTCAAATTGAAGATATAAATTCAAGTCAGAAGAACATAAGACACATATCGCGTATTCAAGCATTCAAATTCTTCTGAAGATAGTCCAGAGCCAAGAACCTTCATTCCACTTAGCTTTTGCTCTTTTGCTCTCCACTAGTTTGTGAAATCTTGAGAGAGCCTGTATAGTTCTGAGAGTGTGCCTTGTTTAAAATCTCTTTGCTCTCAGTTCTAGTTGCTTCAGATCCTTGCTTATCAAAAGCTTGATCTAGGGGCTTGAATTTCATTCACTCTCTTTGTGTTGTTCCCTTCGGTTGTGAAGGAAGACCTGGTGGTATCCAGGGTGGTTCCCTTCGGTTGTGAAGGAAGACCTGGTGGTATCCAGGGTGTTATTCCCTTGGCTGTGAAGGAAGACCTGGTGTGGTATCTAGGGTGTTGTTCCCTTCGGGTGTGAAGGAAGACCAGCTGAGCTGGGTGTTGTAGCGTCCTTAGGGGGACTGTACCCTAGTTAGTGAAATCCTGAGTTGTTGCTCAGGGACTGGACGTAGGACTCCTAAGGAAAGGAGGTCCAAACCAGGATAAACCTTGTGTTGTGTGATTGTCTTCTTGTGTGTTTGTTATTTCAACTAACTGTCACTACCTACTTCGAAGAACGTTTGTGTGAATGTTTTTAGTTACAGGTATCTTCTAGATTAATTTTTAAAGACCCATTCACCCCCCCTCTCGGCTCGTCAACTGGGCAACAACTTGTCCGATGATCAGGTCTGACCATGACTTTGAGGTCGCGACACGATGGCCGTCATGCTCATTAGTGAACGCGACCACCATGTTGTCACGTTCTCAGTTCTGTGCCCTATATAGGTTGGGCCATCAGATCTCCTCCCTTCTTCCCCTTTTCTTCTTCCTCTCCTTTTCCCTTCCTCCCATCTGGCCGAGGGTAGCTGTGGAGGTCTTCTTCTCCGACTTGGTGGAGATTGACGAGAGGTGGATCTTCCTCAGTGTAGGAGGCCGAACTCTGTTCGTGGGCGGCGTGAGCGTGGAGCTTGAAGCGAGGAGGAGGTGGCCATGCACACGATGTTAGGTGTGTGAAATTAACTATACAGTAATCTAGAAGGGGGGTTGAATAGATTACTCCCAATTAATAGCAAATAGACCTTCTTTTCGAGATTAAGACAGGTTGTAGAAAAGCTTGTAAGGATGTGGATCAAGTTAGACTTAAATGTGTGTGTAGAATGTTTAGAGAATTAACAATATAGAGGATGTGTGAACAAGTAATCTTGCCTAGCATACATCTAACGTTAGATCAATGCAAACCACAGGACACGAAGATTTAAGGTGGTTCGGACTACACAACTTGTGTATCCTACGTCCACCGTCCACACACATACACGCCGAACTGCTTTTAAAGCAAGTTCAACACAAATCACCACACACACAAGGTCTGAGATAAGTAAGATCTCAGATCAACACACACACATATGGAATGAGCACAAGGGCTGCACAAACCAATAGCACACACGTGAAATGAAAGGATAAAGTGCAGGAAGAGTTCAAAGTGGAGAAAACAAATCGAATGAGTGAACTCTTCAAATACTTCATCTTGATGATTGAAAGACTGCAAGTCATAGATGATCCAACATGTTGCTTGAAGCCTTGAGGACGAAACTGCTTCAACCTCGTCTTCTTAGAAAGATCTCTGGTTGTTGAGGCTTGAAGCTTGAAGCAGAGGTCTGGAAATCTTCTTCTGGTTCTCTTAGGTTTTCGATTTGATATGGAGGTTGCTTACTGCGAAAATGAGTCCAAAAGATCTATATATAGGAGTGTCCAAGTCTCACACAACTCTTGGGATTCGTGAGAGAAGAGGACGCCCTAATAGAGATCACATGTTTGTCACATGTTGTGACTTAACAAGCACCTGTCGACAGATGCACATCGGCTGTCGACATATACTGCAACACTTATGTCTTCCAGAACCAAATTTCTGAACAATGGACTGGGCTGTCGACAGATGAAACCTGGTTGTCGACAGCTACTAGTTATCTTGGTTTTCCAGAAGCTTTCAGATTGACGTCTTCAGTGGTTGTCGACAGATGGGTCCAGGCATGTCGACAGCTGCTGGTTTCTTGTGTTTTCCAAAACCTATATGTTGGAAGGACTTCAGTGGCTGTCGATAGGTGCAATGGTGCTATCGATAGCTCCTGCTTGATTTCTTCTATCCATAACCTTTTTTGCTTAATGTTTCTTCATGATGTATACTTCCATTTTCACTTGATTTCCTACAAGAAAGAAGCTTTAAATAAGATATAATGAAAGTATTATGTCTTATGCATTTTGTCATAGTGTCATGTCATTTTATCACATTTTCTCAGCATCAATTATGTTATTATCAAAAATATTAAGTATCATGAATGTCATGCAATCATAACTCAACACACGAGAAGACCCCAACATGTTGGCTCTTCTATTGAGGTAGGGACTCTCAACTTTTCCCCTAGTTCTATCATGTTAGGGCCTCCATCCCCTTCTGCAAGCCTTGTAAAATCACTACTAGAAGTGTGTGGATGCATGATTGGCTTTCTTGTGCTTGAATTGGGGGTTGGGATTTGAGTGTTTCATGATGTGCATGTGAGGTTCTTGAAGTGTAGGCTCTTCTCTTTCACATGCATGGGTGTAGATGAGGGTGGTTTGTGTTGCTAGCATGTGTTTAAATGGTTCTCCATGCTCCCTTCCCTCGTTGTGCACCGTATTTGCCATTTAGGGACATTTTTTGAGGTCTCGAGTTGGCACCAAGGCCGTTGTCATTATTGTTGCGACTCAGAACACGACGAGTCACCCCGTCGCCTTCTGGTCAGATAGTGACACACACCTTGTCATGTTCTGGTTGTGACAGGGTAGTCGTCACCTTCTAACCTGGTTTCACTGTGGGCTGTGTGAGGTCTCAGGTAGACACTCAGACTTCTGTCTGTGGTCACGACTCGGAAAGCGATGCTTCCCCCGTCGCCTTCTGACCCAGGTCACGACCAGCTGGGTGTCGCATTCAGGTTGTGACAGTCCTAGTGTTTCCTCCTCTGAGAAAGAGACAATGACCATGTCGCCTTCTCAGACAGAGAGTGATTGGCGACCTGCTCAGAGTTTCTGTCACATCCTACTCATCGATTATTTTCGGAGGTGACAGAGGATTCGAGATAAAGTAAATAGGAATTGCCATTCATAATTACAAGGCAGTGCAGCGGAATAATTACAATACATGGACTGATAGTTTTAGGTTTAATATATACAATAAGTTTAGGTGGCAGGGATTAAAGGGAGCAGGGTTCTCTAAGTTAGGATTCACTCAGCGCATAGTCCCCTGGGGTGTCCGTCCATCTGAGATGCCTGAAAGGAAAGTAGGATTCATGAGCAATTGTACTCAATAGGAAATCTCTTCAATAATAAAGTAAGATAGAACGGTAGAATGGAAAGGACAACAAGTATACCAATCAATGAGAGAATACAAATGCGATACCCAATAATACTAGAGTACAGTTCAATGAAGATACTCTGACAGAGTTTGCTCGGAACCAAACAGTAATAAAATTCAAGTCATAATACAATCTATAGAAATGTAGACTAAATTTAGCAGTAGGTGGTGTCATGCCAAACACCAGTGGATCCATTTCGATTGGTACATATTTGAATAGTACGATTCAGTAATCGATTCGGGTGCTTCTCTCGGGATGGATCGGCCCCATTTGCACAGGCATTGGTCCAGTAAAATCCGAAGACCCAAAGTGTCATCATTCCATTTGATCAGTCTTTTAGTATGGTTCGGCCAGACCTCAAAATAACATTAATATTACAGCAAGTCTAATGCAAGAGTATCAGGATAGCAAGACAAGATAAGACTAGTAAGTTGGGTTGGCCCAAGTTTAAGTACTATAGAAAAATACAATACAACTAAGAAAAGGACAAGCTAGAATGAATAAGGGAATCGGTCGACTGTTCAGGAGATCTCAGTTGGTTCGTCATGCTTGTTTTTGTCTTAATCAGTCGAAGTCTCACTTCATCATATTCGAAGTTAACTTCACCATATTCGAAGTTACGCGTCGTCATATCCGAAACTAACTTCATCATATCCGAAGCTGGTACTTCGTCATGCTGCTTTTATCTTGATCAGTCGAAGTCTCACTTCGTCATATCCGAAGTTAACTTCGTCATATCTGAAGTACACTTCGTCATATCCGAAGCTAACTTCGTCAAATCCGAAGCTTCACTTCGACTAACTACTTTATATCTTGGCAGTCGAATTTGTCATATGATTATTGAACTTCGATTGTTTCTAAACATCAATTGTCTTTAAATATCAATTGTCTTTATATATCGGTTGCCTTTATAAAACATCGATTGTCTTTATAAAACATCGATTGTCTTTGTACAACGATTACAGTTGTTTTACATGATTATCTTATTATTTCTCTGTCTGGCTACAAATCTTTTTGTCTGTCTCATAAGATCTCTTCCTTCCAGGGGTAGAATCAGTCGACCGGAATGGTAAGATAGGTTTCCTATGGTGTTACAGATTTTCTTCGCAGTGGTAAGTGAGAGTTTAGAGGAGAGCTCAAGGCTGTGACCTGATACAAAAAGGGTCTCTTGTAACAAGAACAAGTATTCAGAAGACACTTGAAGAGTAGCACAAGCGAGAAGGGAAAGTAGGGTAGCACAAGCGAGAAGGGAAAATAGGGTAGCACAAATGAGAAGGGAAAATAGAAGACAAGGTTCCTACTTTATCTAGAAGAAAATGAGAATAATCTCAAAGAGGCAGAGCTTCCAGAGGTCCTTCCAAACAACACCCAGCGCCTCCTCCCTCCTCCTTCTTCTTCAAACCTCAGCAGAAATAGTAGCATTAGTGTGAGGTTTGGATAAGGATCACTAGGGGGGTGTATATATAGAGATTACATTTGTACGTGTGCGTGAAATCTGGACAGTGGGATGAGCGCCGCTGGGGATTTAACTCGAAGTTAACACGTAAGGTACTCATACGTAATGTGGATTATGTAGGTGAACAGTAAGAGAAGAGTGAAATGACTACATAATCACTGTGTCACAAGTATATATAATATATATATGTGGGGTACGGCGGCGCGGCCCCCGCCGTACCCCAGCTGCTGCCGCTGGATGTCACATCCAGCGGCAGCGTGCAGGCGGGGTTTTTTTTTTTTTTTTTAGGGCAGCCGCTGGATGTGCCCCAGCGGCTGCAGCTGGGTGAGGCGGGGCCGCACCGCCGCACCCCAGCATTTTCCTATATATATATATATATATTATTTTCTTTTAATCCTTTTCTATTTCTTATATATATATATATATAATTTACATGACCATTATTTTTATAAATAACTTGAGGTGTAAATTATTTTTTTATACATGCTAGGAACAACTAGTGTAGGACCATGCTAGGAACAACTAGTGTAGGACCTCGCACCTATGTTGTTCCTAGCATTGTCCTACACTAGTCGTTCATCCAGTGCCGGCACTTGAAGGCTTGTCCCCATTAGAAAGATTGTTACCGTTACTGGGACCCCCCCGTCCCCGTGCACAGTTGAGGAGTTCTCTTGGTGGTGGGAGTGCTCACGTACAGACTCTGGAGATAAGGGGAAAACGGTAGGGACAGCGGCGTAAAGTCGTTTCCAGAGCTCTCTAGCTGAGTCTGTTATGCCGAGGTGGGTTTGGGTGTTAGTTCGACGCAGATCAACTAGTCCTTCTCACTGCCTCACTCTACGTAGTTCCCTTACCTGTGACGCCCGTTTCCACGCCGTCTCCGGCCGACCTCTGGATCTCCCGGATGCTCGCGGACGCCGCCGAACTCTCGTTGACGATGAAGGGGTCGCTGGTTGACCTCGTTGACCCTCCGTTGACTTGGTTGACTTGGGAGGAAACAAGGAAAACTAGCAAAATGAAAGGGAGTACGTGATCGCCAGGGCCTTACCTGTACCCAAGGAAAGTTGGTATCGCGTCGGTGTGGTCGCCTCGCGCAGCGGATTGAGACAAGGCTTCAACTTCTCCTCCTTCAGCCGGCCAAAGGAGAAGAGCTCCACGGTCTTCTGCGAAATGTTCCTGCCACGAAAAGATACTCTATAAGTCTAAGGAAAGAGTAGTAAAATGCTCAAACGTGAAGAGACAGCCCAAAAGGTGAGTCTCGTACCGGTTGTGGACTAGAGAAAGGGGTGGCCAAGTGCTATGACACCCTTTTCCCTCCGTTTTTGGTTGGGAAACCCCTTTCTAGGTGTGTAGGGAAAGGACCTACGTGCCTAGAGTGAGTGGGAAGGGAATATGACATGTAAATAACTAAAGAGTATAGAAAGAAAGAGATGGGAGGGAGGTGTAGATCTTGTTTGATGGCGTTGCAGCTCCTTGCAGGCTCCTCCAGCTCGGGAAGAAGCCTCCTAGACGTCCCAAGTGTTGGAGAAAGAAGAGTTGGAGTTGTGGAAACTTGGGTGCAATTTCTCTCTCCTCTCTCAAAGCATCAGCATATGGACGTCCAGCCTCTCTCCCCTGGCTCAGAGGGCTCAAGGGAAGGTTATACAGACAGTGGAGCTCGGGGTTAGAATGCCTAGGATGCTAAGTGTGAAGAACACACTTGCACACATGGCAATCCATGTATTAAAGGCTCCACCAATGGGGGAGGCCAAGTAGGCTTTTTACTGAGTCAAGGGGGTGCCAAGGTGGCCCATATGCCCGTTGGGAACGGCCCCATGTGGTGCATGGGCGAGAGAATGGCGCAAGTGGGCTATATTCTCGGGGTAGTTGCACAACCAGGTAAACCAGGTTAACGGTCAGTGATCCTGCCGCCAACCGCATGCAGACGTCCAGGATGTGGACGTCTGTATGGTCAACGTCAAGGGGCTTGCCGCCAACCAGTAATCGACGGCCATCGATGCTGTCGTCTACATGAGGCTAAATGGGCCAAAGAACCACGCGGGAGATGGGCCAAATCTTGCGTCTATAAATGCCCCCGAGACGTCCGATCTTGCAAGGGAGCAGAGCAGACTGAAAGGTTGGTGTCTCGGTAACAAAGACGCAGAGATTTGATGAAAGGCCATCTCCGAGGATAAGAATTCTAGCGAGCCAAACAAATGAGTTAGGCTAGAAACCGATGACGTATCGTCTGAGAGAACAAATGTGGGTAAGAAGAGGAGTGATCTACCTGTGTAACTACAACTGCAACCCAACGTAGGGTCCCTGGCGTGGCCGTGTCGGACTTTGACTAGTTTCCAGCGTGTCTAAGTCAAAGAGTTGTAATATGACGGTTGAATCAAGTGGTCTCATAATCAGAGCTCGTGGGCTCGCTGGCCTAATCAGGACGTCGGTCCCGAATTTAGGAGGTCATGGAGACAAGGACTTCTCTCAAAGGATTATCAAAAGATTCTAACTGGAATCAATGTTCGGAAAGCCTGGATTCCGGAATTAAGCTCACGACTGGCGAAGGCTCAAATGAACTCAATAAGGCCACTTGACTATTTGTGATATGCACAGTGGGACAAGCAGAGAAGGGGGGCAACAAAAACCCGATATTCAAGAAGGGCGGACCCGGTAGGCTACCTAAGCTGGGGGGAACCATGGAGCAATCAGATGATCGAGGAAAATCACCATTTTTTTTTTAGTGTTAGTAAGAGAAAGTTAGCAGTGAAGATGCATGCTGGTGTGGGTTGCCTATCTAAAAATGCAAGTTAGCACCAGAGGAAATTCTAAAAGGCCATACGAATAACTGGGAGATCGCAAACCCATCATGGTTTTTTGGTAAAGGGGACTCAGGGTTCACGGTCGCCATTATTCGCCTCTGGTGGGGTCCTATGTTAGACATACCTATTACGCTCAAGGTCGCATGAGCGTTTCGAACTTTTGAAGCGCAGCTTGTGCTTAAAATATCTGCAAAATGTCTCGAAACACAAGGTAAAGGATAATGCCATTATGAAACATAAGACATTGAAATTTCCAGGGGTTAAATGTCCACATCGATGGTCGTCGGCTCCCAATTAACGGCAACAGATATTGCCGTTAACCAAACACGGACGTCAACCGATCTGGATGCCTACCTGACAGCAGATCAGGCTGAAAATATAGGTGATGGAGTCCATGGGGACTCTATCATCTCCTACCTCTGTCTCTCCCTGCTCCTGCTGCGAACCAGAGAGCTGAGAGACGAATAAACATAGCAAGATGGCCTCCTCTTCAACCGGACGATCCACAGGCATGAACCCGGGAATTCTGAGCGAAGTTCCGGGCCATCTGAGCACTCGACTGGCCAACGAGGAGGTAAGCAATGATCACTTCTGCTCCTACCTGGGCTAAAAAATGCCCCAAACAATGTTCTCACAATACCCCTCCCTCATGCAGGAAGTGCCAGCATTTCCGAGCCAAGGCCAGGTACGGGCCTTTTCTTGGCTCGTGAATCTGGTAAATGCCATTACGCTCGACATGCGGGGCTACATCGGCATGTGGAATCTGAATTTCATGGTGGTTCTAGTAAAAACAGAAAGTGGGATTTGATGCACTTGGAGCGCTGGTGGAGAGATGGCACCCCACACACACACCTTTGTGTTCCAGGCATTTGAGGCTAGCGTGCTGCTAGAGGAGGTGGAGGTTTTCTTGGGATGGAGGCGTGCATGGAGTATGACGCGGAGACTCCTCTCCTTCCATGGGAGGAGATTCTCGCAGACATCGTACGAGACAAGAAGGAAGTATTGAGGATGACGAACAAGCACGGAATCTTCCTAGACCGACTGGCCTGGTGGCTGATCCAGCATGTGAAGAAATTGGCGGAGAGAGGGCGACACGAGGACTGACACTTTGCTTAGCTGGAGTTTTTCTGTTCCCCACTAGCGGCGACTTCCTCCTTTATGAGCACGTGGGAGTTCTTTCTCTGTTGTGCACGGGCATCACTTGCCCCTGCAATGCTGGCCCACCTGTACAGTTCGCTCACCATAATGAGCCTAGGCGGACTCACATGCGGGAGCTTTTTCCTGCTTCAGGTATGGATGGAGGCTCACTTGAAGTTTGATTTTACTGACAAGCAACCTACCCCCTCTAGAATCTTCCTTCGGAGTTCAGTGTACTACAGCAGGGCGTGGTACGAGCCAGAGAATGAGATCAAGTGCGTGGCAGCGCACTTGAAGGGTAGAGATGCTTGGCGCGATCATTTGGCCTACCTGGTGATGGAGGACTTCATTGTGAGGCCGCTTTATGAGGAGTATTGAATTCAAAGTTCGAACCAGGGAAGACAAAGATTTGTGGTTGATCGGGGCTGATAGGATGGTGGTTTACCAGCCACATCGTGCCATTGTCAGCTTGGAATCCCACGGGGAATTCCCGCCTCATCCAACTGCTGGACATGATTGTCACTGAGAGGAACAGAAGCTGATGAAGAAGGTCATGAAGACTTGGGCAAGACCACAATGAGCAAGAAGGTGGGATGGCAGTTCAGGAGAAACGGGAAGACATCTGGAAATATGAGAATTCAACGATACCATTCGTCCCATTTCTTGTGATTTTTATATGGCCCGCTGGGCAAAATGATGTGTTTCCAATTCAATAAGTGTAACACACAATTAGGTGAATAAAAAGTTGTTTGCATTTGTGTTTGATGGCTTGAATTGTGTGGAATTGAGCAATGGAGTATCAATGGGCTTCAAAGGATGTTCAAAGCAGTGTGCTGTGAGGACTGAGTGCGGAAGTATTGGCGTCCACATCGATGGACGCCAATCAGGTAGACGTCCAGGTAAGTGGCTGTCTATTTCAAACTGACGTCCCGACATGGTCGTTCTTACTTCGAGGTCTGACACTGAAGAGACATTGGCGTCTACATACTGGTCGTTAAGGGTACGTCAGCTGCCACGGCCTGACGTCAGGAAAAGCCAAACGGCCATAGCTTGACGTCAAACCAGAAAACTGCTTTTTTTTCAAACCGACGCCTCTCCGGCGCCAATTCACCTTCTCCAAGCGCCGGAGCCCCTTGATCTCCTTTCTCTCATCTTTCCCTACCCTCTCAATTCTCACTCTTATTCGATCTTCTACTTCTTTGTTTTTAAGCCCCCAAACTCCCTTGACACTGCTTTCCGATGAGGACAAGGGGAAACGTACTGTCCTCCGGTCTCGCCGTCAACCGGAGGAGGAGGAGGAGGAGGAGATGATGCGGAGGAGGAAGAGACCGGACCGGCGGTGGCCGGCGCCGACGGAGAAGTGAACGGAGGGGGACAATGCCGGGGATGACGAAGGAGGAGACGAGATGGAGGCGAGGCACCCGACGGCTTAAGGTAGGTCCCTAGAACCCTCAAAACTCTCGGGGGTGTGTGTTTGTAATTTGTGAAAAAGAGGGAAAACCGGGAGGTTCGGTCGGGTTTCACAGGAACTTGACGTCCACATCGGTGGACGTCGTTTCCTGTCAACGTCCATCCCCTTTCCGTTCAACTGAACTTGCCGGCAATGGGTTGGACGCCGACATAGGAACTAGATGTCCACACACTTGACGCTACTATGTTTAGATGGCAGACCCCTTGCCGCCAACTTGAGATTAGGCAATTGATGCTGACGTCAAGTTTTCTGTGTTTTCTGTAGGGTAAAGGCCGAATGAGAGCAGGGTCACTTGGACCTATGTTGGGCATGGTACAGGGCGTTGCCGGAAGCCCAGCAGACCAGGATAGCTAGGATGGGGTTCGGGTATCTACTGTCGGTGCGTCCATTCCATGTGGACGTACCATACCTCGAGTGCTGAGGGAGCGATGGGAGGACTGCAAGGCATTCATCATGCTTGGGGTCACATGATACCTACGTTGGAGGACGTAGCGTATCTGACTGGACTACCCGTTCAGGGAGAGCCAATAGTGGGACAGGAGTGGAGTGATTATTATGATGACATTGTTGAGTTGCTGGGGCTGGAGTTTGTAGCAGGGAGGAGGAGGCCGATCCGGAGCATCTTGCTCAGATCACTTTCAGAGGCCGTAGGCCTGAGGGGCAGGAGGAGAGGGCCCCTGGAGATGCTAGAGTTTTACACAGGGGTGCGGGGAGCCTTAGAGTTGGGGGACCGGAGCGAGGAGCACTCAGTCAGGATCTTCGTCGCCTACCTCTTCGGGCGACTCCTGTTCGCGACGCAGTCATCCCAGATGAACTGCAAGTTCGTGCTCCTACTGAGGGATTTGGCGCAGGCGGGACAATATGCATGGGGCGCCGCGATGCTGGGGCATCTGTTCTCTCTTCTTCCCAGCAGCTCGCGGCGTTCTCAGAGCACTGGGGGCTTCACCCCCTTTCTTCAGGTACGCAAATTTTATTTAATGCTCATCATTGATTCTTAAATTGATTAAATTGCCTGACTGACATTCTTTTGGTTGCCTTGCAGATCTTTGGGGTACACCCGCTTCCCCATGGGGCGCGGGACATTGAGAGAGGGGAGCCAGGCCTTGGTGCCCCTCATGGCGAGGTGGGATGTGGCCCCTGACCCCAGGGTCACAGACCGGCGTGCGGAGGACGTGCGCGTCGCCCTGGACCATTACCCGCATGATCAGGTATGAAACTCTCAATCAGCTCTTCCATTCATTTAATTACTGCATTTGATGTTATTAACCAGTGTTCTTTTCTTTCCTCACGTGGTATGGACCCCATACGCGAGAGAGGCAGACAGCTCGCACCCCAGCAGTGGCGGTGGTCGACCCTTGTTCGACCGCCACCTACTTCTCCTCTGCCTGGGGACTTGCGAGGTCCTCTACTTAGAGCTCGTGGTGCGGACTCTAGGCTGGCACCAGTCGGCCATGGAGGTGTCGTCCCTGGGCAGAGAGGGGCACTCCCGCCGCCGGTTTTTCACCGAGGACCGTGACTGGGGCGAGGAGCACGGGAGCACACGGTCACCTACTGGTGGGCCGGAGGAGACCAGGTGGTCCAGCAGGCGGCCTCCTCGACAGCTCGGCCTACATGGAGGATTACCGGGCACGCTATGCCGAACGACTCTGGCTGACCGGTGAGTGGTAAGTAACATCTATCTCTAAGCCTCTGTCACTTGATTTTGAATTTTATTTGATTCTAACCTTGAAGTGTGAGTGACAGTTGCCGAGTCGCAGGCGATCCGTCTCCTGGAGGGGCGGTAGCAGAGCAGGAGGTGGAGTCAGAGAGACTCCACGCGGCAGTGCAGACACTGGTAAGTAACATTTCTCATTTTGAATTTGATCTGAATTGGAATTGACTTGATTTGATTACTGACCATAATATGTGAATGCAGAGGGCAGAGCAATCGAGGGTGTGGGCGAGCCGCGATGCGAGGGCGAGCTCGTCCGCCCAGCCAACCAGAGGGGACCTGGCGGTCTGCCTGCAGGAGGCCCTGGATAGGGCGAATGAGCGGATCCAGGAACTCGAGGCCGAGGTAAGACACTGAACCGAACCTGAACACTTGTGATTTGATTTGATTTGATTTGACGTGTTTGCTTTTTTTTTGTGCAGCGACAGGCAGGAGGAGTAGCGACCCTCCAGGCGTAGGTGGAGGCCCTGTGGCTGGATCTATCGAGGATGGAGGGTCGCATGACCATGTTTCGGGACAGCGCGAGGGATGCGGAGGCAGAGAAGATACGGGCCATCGAGGCCCGGGTGCAGGCTGTTGCGGATCTGGAATTCTTGAAGAACCGGGTGCTGAAGAAGCGCCGGGAGCAGCAGCGACAGACTCAGCAGGAGGCGACCGGGAGGATGGGGTCCGTGTTCGGGTCTCTTGATGACATCGTGTCATTGGGAGACCCGTCCGTCAGACGAGGAGCGGGAGCACGACCAGAGGCCTCCACTGCGACAAGACCTCCCGTCCCAAATAGGCGTCGGGAGAGGGAGGAGGAGGAGGTCAGCAGCTCACGTAGGCCGAGGCCTAGCGAGGGTGAGAGGAGAGAGGAGTGACTTTTTGTACCACCAGGGGTAGCCCCTGTTATGATATGTAAAGGACTTGATCATTATAGTGGAATTTGTGGGCTTTTGTGAGGTTTTGTGCACTTGAATGGTTTGCTTCTGTTCTTTGGTTCCTGCATCATGTATCCACAACACTTAAAGGAAAAGGTTAGTGTAGATCTATCTTTAGCCCCTTGCCTAAGTGATGTACCTTTCTTGAGATCTGGTCAAGCGGCTAATTTCTAATCAAAGATAAAACATAAGGAAAAATAACCAAAGGGAATATGTACATGCATTTTTTGTTTTTTTTTTTATTTTAGATAAGAAAATAAGGAGAATGTTAGTATATATACATGTTACTACTACTAATTTTTTTGGATTTTGAATTTTCTGATTTTTTTGACTTTTGAAAATAAGTAAAATAAGAGTAAAATATGTACATGTGAAAATATATACATCGAGAGACTCTCTTTTTCTTTTTCTTTTCCCCCCCCCCCCCTTTTTTTTGAACCGAAAAACATACTCATCACATGTCAAAGCATAGGGTTGTGTGATCTGCTTAACCACAGAGGTCATGAATAAGGAGGATTGTGCATGAATTCTTTGATGTTGGAAATTACCCCTAGCCTTCTTGATATTTTCCACCACGGAAGGTCTTATACAATCGAATTTGCCCCTAGAGGGAGGAATACGTAGGAAGCCATGCAAGGATTTGGTTCAGACTACTTTCTGTTCCCAAACCAACACCTCATACTAAAGACTTGGTCAACAATTATTTGCAGGGGAATTTTTCTTACTTATTTGATTTCAGGGGTGGAGGCACGTACTTTTTGCTACCTTCTTAATTTGGTCAGCCTTTTTCTGGGTACGTACTTTTTGCTACCTTTTTTTGACCTTTTTTGGCTTTTCTTTTCCCCTTTTAGGCTGGATTTACTTCTGCCCCTTTTGCTTTTCTTGATTGCCCCTGTTTACGGTAACCTTGTCTTTTAGATGGGAGTGGATGGTCCCCTACTCATAGTTTGCTCCGCTTCCAGACACGACCGAGTGGGAGGATAATAGGGGAAAATATACTGACTGGATTAGACTATCCAAGTGTACTTATGATTTTCCAACTAGAGGGCAATATCTTAACATCGTGTGGTGTGTGAATAAACCCTTCCTCACTAATGACCGATTGGAAAAGTAGAGATTTTAGACCCACACCTTACAAGTGATGAATGACCGACATGACGACTGACTGACTAAGGATAGAATTTCTTGAGGTACACTGCATTCCACGGATACGACAACTCCACTCCCTCGGCATCTACCAACCTATAAGCGTTCCTGAATATACTTCTTTGACAACGAACGGACCTTCCCAATTTCTTGCAATTTGCTCCTGGGACCTGGCGCCTTTATGATCTTGCGCTTTAGGACCATCTCGCCCACTTCAAATTTTCTCTCAAGAACTCTTTTAGCGTAAAAATGTGCAATTCTCTGACGGTAGACTTGAGCATGGTCAGCTGCTATCATTCGCCTTTCATCTAAGAGTTCAAGTTGTGCCAACAAGGCCTCCCGACGTTGATCGGGGTCAAGTTCGGCGTCCAATTGAACTCTTAGTGAAGGGACGAAGATCTCATATGGGAGTATCGCATCCGATCCGTATGTCAAAGCATAGGGGGTTTGCCCCGTAGGAGTTCGGACCGAGGTGCGATAAGCCCAAAGAGCTTCAACTAAGCGGTCTGGCCAGTCAGCATTGGCGTGAGATTTGCATGTTTTCTTTATGATTTTGATGAGAGTTTTATTAGTAGATTTTGCTTGTCCATTACCTTGTGGATAATATGGGGATGAATGATGCAAGTTAATGCCATATTTACCACACATGTCGCGAAGCTCCTGTAAAGTGAATTGAGGTCCATTTTCGGTGACGATGTCCCGAGGCACGCCGAATCTTGCAAGGATGTTGCGCTTGATGAATTTGACCACTGTTGAAGCTTTGACCTCAATGAATGCTTCTGCTTCAGCCCACTTTGTGAAGTATTCCGTGGCGGTCAGGATGAAGGACTTCTTATGGATTTCTCTGGTTCTGTCCGCGAGAGGACCGACCACGTCGAATGCCCACATGGCGAAAGGCCATGGAGCGATGAGAGGGTGAGAGAAGAAGAAGAGCATGAATTTTGTCACCGTGCAATTGGCATTTAACACAGTGACGAACAAAATGGCGACAGTCTTCTTCCATGGTAGGCCAATAATAGTGTCTTAGCAACTTTTGGGCAATTGCTCTACCATTAACATGGCCACCACATCACTAGAGTGAGCGGCTTCAACAACATTTTGAGACTCGAATTCATCGAGGCAACAAGATAGACCCCACTGAGAGATTTCTTATATAAATGCCACCTGATCTTGTAACGCTCCGAGACGCGGCGAATGGCCCGTCTATCGGCAGAGGTGGCATAATCGGAAGGATCCTCTTTGAGAAAGTTCTCGATGTCAAAATACCAAGGATGGCCATCTTCGAGGTCGATTTCTGGCTCTTTTGAGAGCGCATGATGGACCTGAAGGGATGGAGAAGGAGGCGTGAGTTGAGAAAACCAAGGATCTGCATGGGAAGGGATTCTACCTTTGGACAGAGATGGTTTCAGCAGATTTTCCCAAAGGAATAGGAATGGAAGAAGCTAGGGAAGCAAGCGAATCTGCTAGAATGTTCTGAGCCCTAGGTGTGTGCACTAGTGTGATCTTCCTAAACTACCGGACTACTTTTCCTACCAACTCTTGCTATGGTTTCAACTTGGGGTCCCGGGTCTGGTACTTGCTGAGGGATTGCCGAGTATTAACTGTGAATCACCAATTATCCTTAACTCCTTGACTCCGAGCAATAATGCCATTTTCAGCCCAACTAAGAGTGCCTCGTACTCAACCACATTGTTCGTGGCTCGGAAGGTTAATTGGTAGGCGTGCAGAATGACTACCCCTTCCGGTGAGAGGAGGACTGCCCCTATTCCACACCCTTTGGAATTGAGGGCCCCATCGAAGTAAAGCACCCACGAAGGTTCACCATCAATAATGGCTCCTAACTCTTCATCGGGAAAGCTTTCAACAACAGGAGAGTATGAAGGTAAGGGGTGGTGGGCCAAATGCTCAGCTATAGCATGCCCTTGATCGACTTCTGGTTGACGTAGGTAATATCAATTGATTGAGGAAACTTTGCCACCTCATCACCGATCAGTCAGGACAGGCTTCTCAAGCAAGTATCGAATAGGGTCCATACGCGCTAGAAGTTTTACTTCATGAGCCAAGAAATAGTGCTTTAACTTCTGGGCAACCCAGACGACGGCCGCACACGTTCTTTCCATGGCGGTGTACTTCTTTTCAGCTTCATTGAATAACTTGGATAAATAGTACACCGCTCTCTCTCTCTTCTTCTCGTCGTTGTATTGGGCCAAAACTGCTCTAGTAGAATCCCCAGTGGTTGACACATAGAGCAGTAAGGGCCGACCCGGGACCGGAGGAGCGAGAACAGGGGGTTGAACAGATAACTCTTCAACTCATCAAAGGCCTTTTGACATTTATCGTTCCAATCAAACTTAGCCTCTCCTTTAAGCATCTCATAGAAGGGCTTACAACAGATTGAATGCTGGGAGATAAATCTCCTAATGAACTGAAGTCTACCAATTAGCCCTCTGACTTCTCTGATATTCCTAGGAGGAGGCATATCGATTATTGCTTTGGCCTTGTTAGGATCGATCTCAATTCCCCGTTTGCTAACTATGACCCCAGCAATTTCCTGAAGAACACCGAAGACACACTTCTTGGGGTTCATTTTGAGCTTATGTTCTCTAGACCGCTGGAGAACTGCCGGAGGACCTCGGCATGGCCATGTCGAGTCTTTGATTTAACCAAGACATCGTCCACATAGACCTCCATGTGCACATGCATCATGTCATGAAAATTTGTCATCATAGCCCTTTGATAAGTTGCTCCCGCATTTTAATCCAAAGGGCATAACAACATAACAGTAAGTCCCCCAGGGCGTTGTGAAAGAAGTTTTCTCCTGGTCTTCCTCCGCCAGACGGATCTGGTTATACACAGAGAAACCATCCATAAACGACAACAACTCAAAACCGGCAGTGTTATCCACTAGGACATCTATGTGTGGGAGAGGGAAATCGTCCTTTGGGCAAGCACGATTAAGGTCGCGAAAATCTATACAGATCCTAACCTTACCGTCCTTCTTCATCACAGGGACGATATTAGCTACCCATTGTGGATATAGCACAACCCTAATGAATTTGGCTTTGTGCAACTTGTCAATCTCCTCTTTGATCTTGAGTGCAAGCTTAGGAGCAGCCTTCTCAGCTTTTGTTTGACGGCCTTCGCGTCGGCTTTTAGGACCAAACGGCTCTACCAAGAGGTGTCGAGTCCCGGCATGTCCTCATAAGACCAAGCAAATCCGTCGGAGAATTCTTTGAGAATAGCTACCAGAGCTTCTTCTTCTTCAACACTCAAGTTGGCACTAATTAACACTATCTTCGGGGATTCTTCAGTGCCAAGATTGACCTCTTTGGTGGGCTCATCGGCAGCCATGGTTGGCTCATCGAACCTCTTTGTGCCATCCACATAGGAGGTCACTGGGTCCTCTTCTTCCACTCAGGATCTCCCAACTCACCCTTCTCATCAAAATCTAGCAGATAAACTCCTAACCATCGTCTAAAGAGTCGCCTTCTTCAAAATCTGATTCAATAAGGGCAGGATCCTCAAGAAACTCTGGACTAGACTTAACTTGGCACACCTTTCAGCCAAGGCCATGACATAACGGGCAGAACTTGCCTACCCTTCTCTTTATGCACACATGGCTGAGAGGGACTGAACTCTTCTAATCCTAAACCTGACTCTAGACTAGACTCTAGACCCGACTCTAATCCAAAATCTAGAACACTATTTACAAGACTACTATGTACAAAACTATATACAGGGAGGTGCCCCTAGAAGGGCGAGAAAATGAGTTTAGGCCGAAAAGCGTCGGCCCCTGGCCGAGCGGAAGAGGTTCCACAGAGGAAGGGTGCTCAATGGAGACCTCGCATTTTCAATTTTCAAAATTGGCGTTTTTTTTTTTGGAATCAAGGCCAAGAACCATGAGTTGCTGACTCAAGGTAGCCTCAACCGGCCAGGTGAGGGATGGAGGAAGGACAGGGGGAGAAAGAAGAGAAGGAGGTAGTCAAGGCAGATTGTGAGGGGGATAGAGATGATGAAGAATGTGGAGATGGTGGAGATGGAAAGTCAGAACCGAAGAGCGAGAGAAGGCCAAAATTGTCAGAAATGTTTCTATTTGGGCATCCTCTTCTCGGTCGCTCTCCGAGTCGGACAGTTCTTCAACCACTGGCTCCCGGGTTCCTGGTGAAGGGGTCCCTGAGTGAAATGCTCACACAAGGTCCAAGTGAGAGGCTGATAGGGAATCAATGGATTTGGATGGACAGGGTCTGGGCGGAAACCTAGACCGGCCTTGTCTAACAACCTCTTAATTGCCTGGACACTATGGATCTCTCCTTGCTTGTCCTTACCTAACCCAAGGCCATGAACATAGCCGATATTAGCCATCACTTCCAACCCTTTCATGGGGGACATGGGACATGGGGTTCTTCAACTGACTGGGGAGGTTGGCTCAGGTCACAGGGTAAGGGGAAGTCAAAGAGAGACATGACTAGTTTCTTCCCCTTATCTGGAATGAAGAGGTGTGGCATCTACTCCGTGGCGATAGCATTAGGGTCTCCAAGGTGGGAATGCTCTTGATTTTGATGACCCGCCCATTGAAAGGGAATTTGAAGCATTGGTGGGCGGTGGAAGGGACCCCTAGAGTCTGCTCTAGCCAGGGACGACCAAGGATGGCCTTGTAGGCCGGATCGATGTCAAGAACTAGAAACTCGGTGGACATGGTGACGGGTCCGATTCCCAGCTTGAGAGAAATTTTGCCTTTGGAAACCCTCTTGGAGTTGTCAAAGGCTGCGGTGGTGGAGCAGTTCTTTTCCAGATCCCCCTCCCCTAAACCCAACTGCTTAAGGGTCTTCATCGGACAGACATTAATAGATGCTCCGGTGTCGATGAGGGTGGAGTCAACCGAAACCTCGTTGAGATTAACGGTGAGATAGAGAGGAAGCGAACGACACTCGGGGGTGGCAAGATCTTTGTCCGAGAAAGAGATTGAGGGTCCTTGGGTGAGGGAGAGAATGGCGTTGGTGACCCCGCTAGGAGGGAGGTCATCATTGACCATGATCTTTTGGAGAAACTGGAGGAGGGTGGATTGATGAGACGGCGACCTCCGAATCAATTCTAAAATAGACACCCTCGCGGGTGTCTTATCCAGATGCTGCAGAATATCATATTCGGTGACGGCCGATGGTGGAGGTCCATTATCCTCCTCATCTTGGGATGGCCGCGGAGGTGGAGGAACAATTCGGTTCCTGAGCGTGACATGAGCGGTTTCCTAGGACTTAAGGAGGATGAGCTGGAGGGGTTTGGCAGATGACTCACAAGCAGAGGGGGTGAGGATAGTGGGGTAGGCATCCTGAGGAGGTCGGATGAGCACTAACGGTTTCTCCTCTAGAATGGTATCTACTGACGTGGAGGGCTCCTGAGACTCTGCAACGGGGCATGGGTACCATTCCTCAAAGCCTTCTACCCCCCACTGTTGCTCTCTCCTCACAACCCGGAGCCCTAAATGTATCATGGTATGCACATTCTCTCGGGTTTTGAGGAGGAGGGATTGCTGCTTGGTGGTTGGGGAGAGGATTAGTGAAAATGCCAAGGTCCTTTTTGTGTACCTAGACTTGGCTATGGCCACCTTAACATCATCCCAGTTGACCCTACCTTGGTCGTTCATGTCATAGACCCAGTCACGAAGGTAAAGCAATTGGTGATGTCGTGACCATGGTTCCGATGATAAGGACAATATATGGAGGTATCGACCCTTGGATTGGTGTTTTCCCTTTGTGGGGGAAGTTGGATGGCATCACATGACATGAAGGCAAAGAAGATGTCCTCAAGGGTCTCAGGGAGAGGAGGATAATGGGACCTCTTAGGACCAGGCCGGGTGTAGCCAGCAGGAGGGGGAACTGCAGAGTAGGTTTTGGAACGGTGTGACGGGAACTGATGGGGGTTGGAAGGAGTGGACGGAGGATTGGAGGGCTTGTTCGGAGGCCTCAACGGTTGACTGCAAGCATTGACAGACTCATTGATGGTCACCCCCTGGTGGTAGGTGCCGCGGGAGCCTTGCGTCCCTTGGGCTTCCCTTCAAAAAAGTGTGGCAGAGAGGAGTCCTTAATTTGGTTCTGGACCACCCTAGCTCGGTTGTAGAGGTGTATGAATGAGGGGAACTCACTCAGCATCAGGACGGAGCGAAGCACGGGGGTGGTGTTGGTGACCAACATGGTTATGGCCTGGGACTCCGGGATAGGTATGTCTGCCCTAGATGCCATGGATCTCCACCGATTGGCAAATGTGACAAAGTCTTCATTCGGCTTCATCTTTTCTGCCACCAAGTCAGGAAGTGTAGGGACTTGGGTGGCCATATATGAGAAGTGGGAGATGAATCGCTCGGAGACGATGTCGAAATTAATGAGGTCCGACGCGGGTAAAGAGGTGAACCACCTCAAAGCTTCCCCTTCTAACGATTGTTGGAAGAGGTGAACTAAAAGAACCCAATCATACATCCATCGGTGGGAATCCATGGTGAATCCGGCAAGATGGAACTGAGGATCAGAGGTCTCGTCATACTTGCGGTACTTCGGGGCCTTGAATCCCAGAGGGAAATAAGCATTGGGAAGCTTGTAGTAATTCTGGAGGGAATGAGGCTTTGAAAGGGACAAGGATTCAGCCAAGAGCTTCCTCACAAGTCCCTCCACTTCTGAACGGGGGACGGATTCAGATTGAGCGGGGGGTGCGGGCTGAGCATGAGGTGGATAAAAGAAAGAAGGAGTTGGGACCGTAGTAGGTAGAGGAGTAGGGGAATTGGAGTGGAGAAGGGACAGGAGAGACGGGAACCTGTGAAGGGGTTGCAGGCCTAGGAATGGGCCTGGATGAGGAAGCTTGAAAGGGGGAAGGGAAGGAGAGGAGGGGAGGCTGCTGCCCACAGTATGCTTGGAGAGCATCGAGATGATGTCCTCGGGCGAATATCGGGAGAGGAGTCTTGAGAATTCAGGATCCTCTTGGGTGTCCTGAGCATAAGTGGGATTAACCCTCAAACTCACACTCCCTTCAAAGTCAGCTTGAGAGGAAGAAGAAGAATGGATGGACCCTTCGGGTGGTTGTTGGTGTCAACCATCCCGACAAACTCATGAACGTTGTCTTCATATTCAAATGCAGGATTATCAGCCATGTTCAATGAGTCCAACCAGTGTCCATTAGCACACAACCTACTGATTTTAGAATAGTTGAGTTGAAGTGATTACACTGTTTAAGTGAGAAATGTAGATTTCTACCAAACAACGTTTTCAAACAACGTCCCCAAAGTTTTAAAGATCAGAATTGTGTGTTAACTTGACTTGAAAAGGTCGTTCACTCAAATCTAACTCAAACCTAGGTAGATAGGCAAGCTAACAGGGAGGGTAAAAGGTCCTCCTGCCCTGTACCGTGAGGGAATCCACGGAATTTAGGGACTTACAGAGTTTTCTTCGGAACCAACCCGATTTACCCGAGAGGGAATCCCCGAGTAAAAGGTTGTAAACCGAAGAAGGGTGATCCTAGAATGTGAGGGGAGGTTAGAAGAGGTGAGAAGAGTGACCCCCCAATGACTGAGGACCGTCAGTGACAATCAGTAAGCGAACAGAAAAGAAAATCAAAGCAAAACAATCAAAAAACAGTGAAAAAGCATGCTTCTGTGAAACTAAACGGCACAGGGGTGACGCCAAGTTCATCAGAAACACGTCACGACATGATCGACTGACGCTAACAATAAGTAGACACAACAACACTGGACGCTAATAGAAACTAAACGGGGAAAGGTGGACGTTTACCTGAGTAAACGGCAAGATCGCTTGCCGTCTACCTGGCCACAGTGAGACCACAGTGGCAGAAGCTGTTCCACCATCCAGTGATGCCAGAAGAGAGCTGTGGACGCCCGTTTCCGCGCCATCTCCGGCCGACTCTGGATCTCTCGGTGCTCGCGGACGCCGCCGAACTCTCGTTGGCGATGAAGAGGTCGCTGGTTGACCTCGTTGACCCTCCGGTTGACTTGGTTGACTTGGGAGGAAACAAGGAAAACTAGCAAAATGAAAGGGAGTACGTGATCGCCAGGGCCTTACCTGTACCCAAGGAAAGTTGGTATCGCGTCGGTGTGGTCGCCTCGCGCAGCGGATGGAGACGGGGCTTCAACTTCTCCTCCTTCAGCCGGCCAAAGGAGAAGAGCTCCACGGTCTTCTGCGAAATGTTCCTGCCACGAAAATACACTCTATAAGTCTAAGGAAAGAGTAGTAAATGCTTAAAACGTGAAGAGACAGCCCAAAAGGTGAGTCTCGTACCGGTTGCGGACTTGAGAAGAGGGGTGGCCAAGTGCTATGACCACCCTTCTTCCCTCCGTTTTTGGTTGGGAAACCCCTTTCTAGGTGTGTAGGGAAAGGACCTACGTGCCTAGAGTGAGTGGGAAAGGGAATATGACATGCAAATAACTAAAGAGTAAAGAAAGAAAGAGAGAGGGAGGGAGGTGTAGATCCTCATTTGATGGCGTTGCAGCTCCTTGCAGGGCTCCTCCAGCTCGGGAAGAAGCCTCCTAGACGTCCCAAGTGTTGAGAGAAAGAAGAGTTGGAGTTGTGGAAACTTGGGTGCAATTTCTCTCTCCTCTCTCAAAGCATCAGCATGTGGACGTCCAGCCTCTCTCCCCTGGCTCAGAGGGCTCAAGGGAAGGTTATATAGACAGTGGAGCTCGGGGTTAGAATGCCTAGGATGCTAAGTGTGAAGAAACACACTTGCACACATGGCAATCCATGTATTAAAGGCTCCAACTAATGGGAAGAGGCCAAGTAGGCTTTCTACTGAGTCAAGGGGGTGCCAAGGTGGCCCATATGCCTGTTGGGAACGGCCCCATGTGGTGCATGGGCGAGAGAATGGCGCAAATGGTCTATATTCTCGGGGTAGTTGCGCAGACCAGGTAAACCAGGTTAACGGCCAGCGATCCTGCCGCCAACCGCATGCAAATGTCCAGGGATGTGGACGTCTGTATGGGTCAACATCAAGGGGGCTTGACGCCAACCAGTAGTCGGTGGCCATCGATGCTGCCGTCTACATGGCATCCGAGGCAGGTCAACAAACGGTCAAACGAGGCTAAATGGGCCAAAGAACCACGCGAGAGATGGGCCAATCTTGCGTCTACAGTACCATCTTGAGGGGCAAGGCGTGGGACCGTAGTTGGGCCAGACTACGGCAGTTGTGTGGTTACTTTTAGTTCCACATCTCACTCTGACGGGAGGTGGTAGACATGGACTGGTGGTCGAGGGTAAGGCACGCGACACTCCTGACCTATTCACTAATGGTAGTTATTCTGTGACTAATGTTCTTGTCCAAATAGTTTCATGTGTCTATGTTTACAGCCTTAGGGTTCATCCACATGCCATGTTTACACGTGTTTTCGGTCCCGCCGAGTTTAGACCGATAGCAGTGTAGTTTACTTTCTGCTTCCACACTTACCCTATTAGTAGAATAGATTATCTTATTTACATTCAGTTAAAACATGTATCTATTCTACTTGTTAGAACCAGTGGGAGATTGTAGTCCCTACTGGGCTTCTTCGTGAAGCTCATTCCCTCCTTTTCAAGTGGGGCTTCACAGCAGTGCCTTTCACGTGGGCAGAGGAGACAGGGCCATAGTAGACGGCGTTCCCTTGAGCAGTGTTCCCCTCTACTTCTCAGTTCTTCACCCTCGGGGTATGCCTCTAAGGGATCTATTATTGCCTTTTCATTTAGCACTTGTACTTGTTACTTGGGACTGTACTAGATTTGTACTTGTGGTGCACATTCTCTTTCACTTGTTAGTATATTTTAGTGCTTGTTATTATCATTTAATTCCGTTACATATCTTGTTAGACTGGTCTGTTAGCCTTCCAGGTCTTCGGGCTCGTAGGCGGTGACGGACGGATTCTCGGTGGGAGCTGGGGGTCCGAGTGTCAGGACTGTTACAGTGGTATCAGAGCAAGGGGTCTATCAAGACTTGTAATGGAACTAAGTGATTACAAGTAACACTTTTAGCCACTGGGTTAAGCTGCTAACTTGATTATTAGTGTGTTGAGGACATGGCTTCACGTCGACGTAGGTAGGTCAGAGAGCTGATGGAGCAACAGGACGATGCGCTAGACGGGTCAATTGCAGCCGAGCACACACCGGCGAATGCTCAGCCTCAGCACGATGACCAACAGAGTTTTCTGTTGCCGCAGGGAGCACAACAGCAGCAGTGGTACCTACCTCCGCCTCCTCCAGAGGTGATGGAGCAGTGGTGGAGAGCTATGTTCCAGGCTCCTTGCCAGTATCAGCAGATGTTGGTAGGATGTAACGACTCGACCTCCTGGAGCCCTCGCCAGGGACCCCGAAGGTCATGCCGCCACCCACGGATCCGAAGACCCAGAAGGGTTAGAATTTAGTCTAGTGAGATAAGCAATGAATTCAAATAACTATAACAAGAAAGTTCATACATTAATAAGGAAAATTATGTACAACATGTCCCAAATAAAAGTACAGGTACAGAAAGAAAGGTGCAGTCCTTAAGGGGAAAACCCCGAGGACTTGCAAAAAGGCCACTCTCAACTCACAGTACAAGCGCTCATGCTCACAACTCACACTGCTAGCAACGCACGGTGAACAAGCCGCCACCACGACCGTCCGGCAATGAACTCCTGCAACAGCAAGTCCCTACCTGAAGAGAGTAGGGGGGTGAGCTTCGCGAACAAGGCTTAGAAGGGATAACCAGTCCCTTATCAGCCAGAGCAGCAGGAACTCCAACAAAGCGAAAGCAAAACTACTCTACAAAGCAGTAAAGTGGGAAACACCTACTGCAGAGATCTACAAAGCAGCAGAACAGAGAAATGCCACGACCCACAACCAGAGTCGGGCCCAACACGACTCCCGCAGAACTAGCGAAGTCAAACACAATGTGGAAGCAACCCTCGGCACACACCCGCCGAGACAAAGAAGCTCACGGAACATCGGAGTAACCACGTGAGACCAGAGTCTCACGACACAAGCACCAACATCCCGGACCTCTGATGATCAGTCTGTCCCCATGTAATTTTAATTAATTGTATATATATATACATATTTTGATGATTAACAAAACCAAACAAGAATTTATCAATTATATCTGCTGAATATTTCATAAGTCTTAAGTACAAGAAAAATACCGAAGTCAAACAAGCCAATAAAGGTA